>JAKWJA010002223.1:0-10781 GCA_027704765.1 Solanum habrochaites
GTAATATATGCCACATTTCTTGAGTTAATTGTTGCTTTGACACATCATCGACGAGTTTTTTACACTCTCTTTAGTGTTTTTTGCTGATTATACAAAGTTTCAAAATGTCACAATAGACATCTACATAAGGTTTTAAAAATGAAAAGGATGGTTAAGGTGTCTAAATGAAAGTTTGTGCCAAATTTAGGTGGCAACCGATGAATTCTGCCTTTTTTTTGTTAGATTTTCAGAAATTTTCTCTTATAATAGAATTTATATATTATATTAAATTAATTGTAATTATTAAAAATTCTCCTCATAATGCTGGCGAGTTGTACACGATTTTTCATTCATACATAAAATAGAAGCTAAAATCCAAAAATGACATAAGATTATTATTACTAGATATCTCTTCTTCCTAAAAATTCTCTAATTTCCTTTTATCGTTTTCTCTTTTATTAGTTTTATAAAAAAAACTTTTATGTTGTTTAGCTGAAAATCATAGCAATTAATGTATAAATTAATAGAAAATGAATGGTGATCTATCTATATTATTCCTCACCATTGATGTTTCTACTACTGTTTCTTTTAATTTCTTTGTGTTGGCTTAATGTGTTTTAGAGGTTGGTAACTATGAGATTTACAGTTCCGATTCATTGCTAATAATAAAACTATAAATGTGAAAAGTCATTAAATTTAATGACTTTAACCATGCAGCTATTATGCTTTTAGTTTACATCATAATTCTGGGCCTTAAATATATATGAAACATTCAAATCAATCGTAGAATACAATACGATGTAGGTGGAATCTGATAGATCAGAGAGTTTTAAAGGTGAGATTGATTTTACTTTATATCAATCGATGATGTATATTTAACTTCTTTTAGGTATGAATTTTTCAAAAAGGAAGTTACAAAAGACAAGAGTCCTTTACGACATGTTGAATCTAATATGATATTTTTTATATTTTAATAGGAAGGAAATGTTTACTTGGACTAGGAGTGAGGGAATGAAATATTATGTCGACTATTTTCTAAAGGTGGCAGATTATATTTTTTCTTTTAGATTAATTGATGATATGAATATCTAACTTATTTTTTGTGCATTTTACATAAGAAAATTATTAAAGACATGAGTGATTACGACGTGCCAACCATGAATTATGATTTTATAGTTTGCAGGAGGAAGTGCTACTTGGAGTCTGAACCTAAAAGACTTATTTGAAAGATAACAGAAGTGATACTATCTATTTTATTTTCTATAAACATTTATTAAAAGGAGCATGTGAACTATAATGTCATGACTTGGACCGTTGTGATTTGCATCCACACTACGACTCGGTGGGAGAACCACTATTAGCAACCAACTAAATCAATAAACCTAAAAAAATAGGGAGAATGCACAAGTACCCCCTTAGACTATGACCGAAATTTCAGAGACACACCTTAACTTAACCGAAGTCCTATTACCCCATTGGACTTTTTGTTCTTTTGGGGGGGTAATTAGCTACACTTTTTTCTGACGGTGGGAACACTCTTACCCACTAATTGAGGCACGTGGGAGATATTTTCTTCCATCATAAGCCACAAAGGTGTGCACAAAAATTCAAAAAAATACGTTCAGGGTGAGGGTAATAGGACCTTAGTTATTTAAGGTGTGTCCTCTGCGTGAATTCTTCGGATTATCGTCTAGGGGGTACTTGTTGCATTTGCCCCTAAATAAGACTTCAGTTACAAGCAATTTAAATAACTAAGATCAGGTTCCATTACAATAAAGATGTAACACGTAATTAACAATGTTGAAGATAAACCTAGAATCTGAATGTCAATGTACCAAAGCTATAATGATATCCATATCTAACTAGAGATTACTAACGAACTATCAACTAACTAAAGCAACGCCCATGTCTAAAAATGGTGGACATAGACTAACGAGAATTCGTGACAGCCCAAACAATGTGGCTCACCCTTGAACTCGAACCGATCACCGATCTCCTAGTTCTGTCAACAGTCGCGTGAAGTTGCTCTGTACTACACAAAAATAAGAGCAAGTGCAGAATTAGTAACACCCGGATACTGTAGGTCACCAACTATCCCACTCAGTGTAAACATAAACAGCATTACAATGTAGACAGCATAAATATCCAACAATTCAATAATTAACCATATAACAATCATAGCACAATTCGCATGCTTCATCACGTAGTTTGGTCCTCTCACGCACTCAAGTCAAAGAGTTAGCATGCCCGTAACGGGTATCTGAGCCCATTCTTTGGTTCCAAAAAAAAATGTGGCAATCTGGATCCTCTTTTCATGCCCGAAATATGGCAACCAATCCCACTTTAGAAGCACAAGTGGCAATCCAATCCAAGTTAGAGTGCCGCATGTGGCCAGCCGATCCCATCACACATCAAGTGTCTGCACATCAAGATCATATATTAATCATGATTTCATGGTATCAATTTCCTAATATCCCTTTCACATCTATGACAATATTGTAAACTGCTACCTATCAATTATCACGACGAAGAAAGCAGTGTACATCACATATTCATATAATCACACCATCCACTTGTCTCAAAACAGGCCTTGAACCCCCAGACACTTGGATCTTTCCCTTTGTGCAGTCATCGCTTGTTCTGGGTCTAAAATAATAATATATCGTAAATCAAATAAGGATACACTCAATTCCCCAGAATACCACAAATCTGATGAACCTAGTTCCAAATCTATGACCTCAATTATCAAATTAGAGTTAATTTCAACCATAGGATGCTTCAAGAAACTCCTTCCCCCATTTTTAAAAATATTGGCACTTCTAAAACCTTCTCCAATTTGAAAAACAATTCGAGAACAGTGAAAGGCTTACCTTTAGCCTTAAAAAATTATTGAAAATGAGTTGGAAGGCCCCGGATCGTCTCTTAGCTCAAAAGTTCCAAAATACAAATAAGGTCAGTCTAAGGGTTAAACCCATATCTTGCTATGGCGCGCACTACATTGACCTAATCCCACATAAAACGTCACAAAGCAAAACCAATGAATTTTCTTGAACAAATCCCAAAATCCTTACATTCCATCTCTGGCCTCGCCCGTACACGACCACCTCTTCCGCTAGCGCTTCACTGCAATCGCACGAATCCCGTTTGCAGTGGCAAGAATCCCTCTGCAACGGCATGAGCGAGCCACAGTCTGAAGCTTACTTAGGTCAATTTCACTTCTTCTTTCTTACAAACCCTCTTAACTCACTTTCTCATAAATTCGGCCATAATCCAAAATCAATCCTCGATAATCTACTTATCCAAATTCAATTATGTGAAGTCGCATAGATTCGTTAACGAGCTATCTGGATGATTATGCAATCAAATCCACAATTACTACACCTTATTGATGCCATATTTTCTTACACCTTGATGACTCTAGATTCTTCCAAATCTGGACAAGGTTTGGGAAAATCCTAGTACTACGAAAATGTTTTTCTTCCCCCAATTTTTTCCTTAGTGGCATTTCTATAACGACGAAACTTGGTCGTTACAATAGATACAATTTACCCATCACTCGTCCCCGGGTGATCAACTAAGGATAGGTAGGCTAGAAAAGGAACACGGTAGTACCTGATTCAATGAACAATTGTGGATATTTGTCTCGTGTATCCTTCTCGGTATCCCAAGTAGCTTCCTTAAACTGACGATGATTCCATTGAATGTTCCCGACTTACTAAAAAAAAATAAATATTACCCTGATCGTAACTTCGAACATTCAGATCAAGAATAAAAACGTCCTCCTCATAAAGTAGGTCCTTGTATAGCACTACTGAGTCCAGAATGATACTCACACATCAGATTATCTCTTCAACTCGGACACTATAAAATACAGGATTCACCTAGAAAAATTTAGAGGTAACGTGATGATTCCTACAAATAGACTCATCTAAGGCACTTATTTAAATGCAAATATGTCCTCGATTGTTTTATTTTATTTGGTATATATGATTAAAAAAACTCTAAAGTTTCCGGTATTGAGGATGGTATGAGCATGGACATGAGGCACTAGACGGAAGCAAAACAGAGAAAAAGACTGAAGATGGCAAAAGTGCTATGCACCAATATATGTAGAGATCAACCACTTGGGAAAGTCCGCCTTCTGTTCAACAAGTAAACCCTAAAATAAGTGGATCAAAAGCGACGAAAGGTAGAAGTTGGTGCTGCGAAAATCAGTTCTGCAAGTAGAAGATTTGACCATGATCCATGAACACATCGACAAGGACAGGAAAGTGCGAACGACGATGATGAGCGAAGGGAGATCGCTTGCATCATTGGGTCGAATCAAGACTAATTTCGCCGAAACATATTCTCCAGTACAATTTGAAGTCTATAAATAATGAACGTGTTTATTATTTATATACATAAAATTAGCGCGTGAAACATTACACTTGATATTGGTCTTGCTTTTTCTCTCATGTTTTGAGAGGTGTTTTTGTCCGAAGTAGAAGAAAGAAAATTCGTCTTCCAATTTTGGAAGTGGATCGTCCCCATGTACCTTCATTTTACTTTTATGGTTGACTCTCTTATACCCACTTGATTTCTATATCATTTTAAGTAGATTGATGTCTTAACTTGAGGGTGGCGAAAACCCCTATTTTTGGGGTGGGATAGCAATTATGGATTGATTAATTGTGCAGCTTTATTTCTTGTAGCGTAGATTGCATTTTAATGGTGATTCACGTAGTGGTTTGTTAGGTTTAATTAATGTTGTTTGTAGTTGAAAATTGCAAAACAACCATGTGTTTTCGGCTTGCGAGAGAGAGCCTGTGAAATACTAAGAAAACTATCCGATCTCATAAGGAGGGGTCATGAGGTTCAGCTCTATAGGGTGATACCTAGTCCCATTCAAGAATCCCATTGAAAGAGCGAGTCATGGCAGAAGGCTAGGCGGATAGTTTAGACGAGTGGGGTGTCGTGAGAAACCCATGTAATAGGGGATAACTTGCCTGAGAGGGAAATGATCACTAAAGCTTAGCATAGTCATCTTGTCTTACGAAATTAGCTATGAAAGGCATTACCACACCATTTTTATCTTCATATAGCAGATTCAACCCTACGTGATTTCCCTTTAATTGGCTATTTCTCTCAGTGACAAAACCCCGTTTTTGATATTGACATTTGGTAAATTATTTTTTTTTGTTTAATTTTCAAAAATATCTTAAACTATCAATTTTAGAATGAAATTCTAAGAGCTACTATTTCACTACCACTTCCTTTTTTTTTCATTCGTTCATTTTTTGGGGTTTCGTTCCTGTTGTATATGGCCTGTGGGGTGGTTGTTGTGCGAATTGATACGGGTTTTGTGTTAGTTGAGGTTTGGGGCACTAGGTTTTCTGAGCGAGGTACAGTTCTTTTGGACATGACCTAACCCCTAGTTGAATTTACTAACTAGCTTCAATTCATAGTCACTCAGAATGTAGTATAGTGTCGGTGATACGATCTAATAAACAAGCATAAAGCAATCCCTTAACACAATATATACGCCACCGGCATACACATTTAAGATTCGAAAGGGAAAGTATAACGGGGACTAATTACCCCCCTTTCTTACCAAATCTCATAACCCCCTTCCATAGGTGATACCTTGAGGGAAAATTCTAGCACGTATGGAATGCCATGTGGGCAGATCACCTTGTGATCCGTGTACTTATTTTTCATTGAGCAACAGAGTTTAGCTGAATGCTCCTCACTTTATCTTGAGTGTCAATCCACGGAAGTCAACCCAAAGGTTTACATAATAGTTCCAGCACAAAACTATGGGAGATCTCCATGATCTCCAATATAACGCGTAAATGGTGACATATCAATGCTCGAATTATACAACTATATTTTAGGAGAAACTCACATAGGGCTAGAAACTTATTATAATGCCCCATATAGTCAATCACACAAGCTCATAATTATGTCCTCCACCATCTTGTATAGTCTTTATGATTGCCATCAGTATAGGGATGGAAAGGACTGTACAAAAAGTGATGTGTTCCCAATGCTATAAAGCTTCCCCCAAAACTTGAAAGTGAAAAGGGTTACCCCGATCTGAGATGATGGAAAGGGTTTTACACCATGAACCTAACTATCTATTGTAGCCATAAATTTCTAGCCAATTGTTCAGCGTTGTAAATCCATCCTTACCGGAATGAAAGGGCTGACTTAGTCAATTATCCACCTATAACCAAATGAATCAAATTCTTCAGAGTCTTGGGACAGACCAACCACAAAATCTATGGCTATCATTTTCAACTTCCTTTCAGGAAATGGCATCCTTTGAAGTAAGCCCTGCAAGCACTTTGATGTTAAGTACTTCATTGTGCATTTTGACACTTCGCCACCAAACTTCTCAATTTATTATATCATACCCGGACCACCAAATTTCAGATCTCTATAATTCTTTGTTCACGCGAGGTGATACTAGTGCGATCCATGAGCCCCTCTGCCAACAACCTTGGAATCAATCAAATCAACTGGAACACCTTTACCATCATAGTTGAGACATATCCGCATTTGGTTGGTTCCGAAGAGAACTAACTATTGCAATGTTTTTTAATCTCATTTTAAATCTCCATCTTCAAGTGCTGGGCCCTTGATTTTCTGTGAAGTTGACTTCACGTTAACGCTAGCTAACAAACATCTACTTTCATATAATTACACACTGTATAAACTTAGATTTAAGGGTCCCAATTCCTGGGACAACAGTCGATTGGCCACTCAATGGAGCTAAATCACCCTACTTCCGCTTTTCGAATCAAAACTTCTGCAACAAACATTTGCCTTACCATATGATATAGAATAATCAAATCGTAATAATTGAGAACCATCCATCTTTGCTGTTTCAAATTCAAATCCATTTGGGTGAATACATGATGAATACTACGATAATCAGTAAATACATCACACTTAACTCCATACAAATAATGTCGCCAAATCTTAAGATCAATTATTGTCGCTACCAACTCCAAATCATGAGTGGGATAATTCATCTTGTGCACCTTCAGTTGACGCGAGATATAAGATATGATATTCTTATCATGCATCAACACACCACCCAATCCAGAATTTGAAGCATCACAATAAACAACAAAGTCCTTACCCTCAATTGGTAATTGCTAGAAGGTGCACGGTAGTCAAAAGAGTCATAAGATTTTGGAAGCTCTTCTTACATTTTTAGTCCATTCAAACTGTACCTCCTTTTTGATCAGATTTGTTAACTAAATACAAATTTTGCTACGGGAGTAGCAATTGAGAAAAAGTCTTAACAACAATGATGTCGAAACTAGCAAGTCCCACAAAACTCCTAAATTCCATCACCAAACTAGGCCGTACCCAATTCTCAACCACTTCAACCTTTTACGGATCTACCGTTACCCCTTCTTTTGATGAAGATGGTTAGCATGCTCTTCTTCACTTTTCGAATACACAAGATTTCATCAATAAAAACTATCACAAAAGAGTTATGAAAGGGCTTGAATACTCCATTGGTCAAGCTCATGAAGGTTGCAGAAGCATAAGTCAACTTGATCGAAATAATAAAAATTGCGTGCTTATAAAGGTCCTAAAACGTTGTCTCTACTCCCTTGGTATATTTTATGGCATTAATCTTCAATTTATGGTAACCGGATCTCAAATAAATCTTAGATAAGATCGTAAACACCTGTAATTGGTAAACAAAAAGATCATAATCTTAGGCAAGGGGTACCTATTCGTATAGTGACCTATGTAATTGTCGGTAATCATGCACATCCCTCATGCTACCATCCTTCTCTAACAAAAAAACTGGACACCCCATCGAGAAGCACTAGGAAAATAATACCTTACAAGAGCTCTTGTATTTGATACTTTAGCTCTTCAACTCCGCCGAAGCATGCAATTTATGAAGGCATAGGAAAGGGGGACGATACCGGCTCTAGTCACTCAAAATCTAGTATCTACCCGGAGGCATGCAGCAAATCATTTGGAAACATGCACTAGATTCAGACACAAACCAGGAATGACCCAAGAGGAGTGTTAATCTAGCACTCCCTTAACATAGCCAAGTAAGCTAAAACAACCTGCTTTACAATTTATTAGCCCATAGGAGCAAATAGAATCTAACGTGCTTAGCTTATACACTCCTTCCCGCTCTACGTTTTCCCTTTCCACAGAATTTCTAGAAGTCATAGACAAGTATTACAATGAGTGAATAACATAAATAGGGAGACAAACCAAGTCATGCCTAATATTATGTCGAAGCCAACCCTCATCCAAAAAAGAAGTAAGCGCGTCGTGTCAAGTACATAACACAACTAATGAGCTGGTAAAGTTGAGATCGTTCCACGAGGGATATAGTTTAGACTTAACTTCATCTATTATTACTCTCGTTCCGTCAATTATTTCCCGGGAAAGCATAAAGTTAAAAGGGGGGTTCTATTTCTAAATAAATGAAAATAATAAAGAAAATTAAAGGAGACAACTCAACAGCTCGAATGTTTGGTTTCAGCCAATTACAAAAGTAACTAGGGTTGTGATGTTACCCACAGGTTCATAACTGATAATTCTAACTTATAACAATTTCTTTCCTAGTATCTCAATGCAAAGTGCTAAAGTTATTAGTTCGAAATCCTCTTGGCGACATCTAGAAAATTTCACACTCTGCACCTTGGTTCGGCATACGGGTTGGTATACTAACCTTATCTTTACATCAGAATAAGCAGCGTATTCGATATTTTATAAGTTTTACCTAGTACCAATCAATACTAGAATATTAGATAGTATAACCTAAATCTATGTTGATACTTCTTTTCCGATTATCTACCTCCTTGGGCCAACAAGTAGCTATTAAGGGGTGCTAACGTGGACATCGCAAAAGACTTCTAAGCGTAAGAATTATCAATATATGCAAGACACATTCTAGAATTGTTATTTAGGTAGGTTTACGCTCTTATTTCCATATGGTTTCACAACGTAGTTATGGCGTTAGTTACCATAATCATAATCACAAATTCAAAATATGGGCTAACGAATTTATGACTTACTTCAAGGAGAAAGGAGTAAAATCCAAAATTCGCTGGATTAATCAACAAAAATCACCAACCAATCAATTACAAGAATCTCAAAAATAATCAAGCATCTCACAAAGGTCTAAAAATAATCAAGAGATAAAAATATTGAAGGGTCAAAAATGATTTCAAGGTCTAAAACATGATCAAGAGTCTAACAAGGGATCCCCGGGTCTAACCTCCAAAATAGGTTTTGAACTCTTTATATAAAAAAAAACCTAATTACATAAGGACTCTATTTGTGGAAATCTGTCAGACGCGGCTGGGCGACGGACCTCGCGACGATCGTCGTGCGTCACGCAAGACCGTCATGGAATCGCTCATCCCATACTTGTTAATTTTTTACTGCTCTATTCATTATCCTCGACGGCAGAGTATGATGGATCGTCACACGCACAATGGTCCGTCGGGGTCTCCATTCAAAACACTTAAAATCTAGGAATTTGGAGACTGGACTACTCTCTGAAAACTTCATGACGATCCAGCAAGACAGACCGTATGACAACGGACGGGTCCGTCACGCTTCCATAACCCCACACTTGTCAGACTTCCCATCTTCCTTCAGCAGCTGCACCACGCTGCCACCTAGGACGTCATGAGCATGACGGACCGTCACAAGCTACCGTAGGTGGTTCTCTTTGCATTTCATCGCTCAAAAAAAACCTCCGCATTTCCGCTTTAGAAGATTCTCTTGCAACTAAAGAGAAACTTACATAAAACTGAGCACAAAAAGGCTTTTGGACACACTAAACGTAAGAAAAAGTATTATAGTCCCGTGAAACCATGTTATATCAACACCCTCAACTTAAAATTGGTGTTGGTCTCAAGGACGCATAGGACTCAATACAAATCCTCATGTTTTAGCACAATGATTTAAGTTTGAGTATAAGGATTACTTTTAACACTCCTATCAGAACAAATTCACTACTCATTTCTTCATTACATAGTGCCAATAAGCTTGCCCTTATTTGCCCTCCTGACATGTCGGCCTAAACCATACCATTTTCTATCATTTATTTTGCCCAGTTTCTCATATTCTTTACCTTTGATGTTTTTTTCTTATTGGTGTAAGTGAATCTTCTTCTTTTCTGTGCTTGTATGTCTTGGTATATTTTTTTCTTTACTGTTCTTTCACCTCCTTATTGAGTACTACTTTTGTTCTTCTCTCTCTTGTCTTTTCAACCCCACTTTTAACAGAGCATTCCTCATAATAGCACCCTCAACTCATGCTTGGCCATGAGTTCAAAAATACACAATACCCAAAGTTGGGTCAGAGCAAAAAAAGGGGTTGTTAATGCATTGCCCACCCTCAATTATTGCTTTTGGCCTAAGAGGAGTGTACCTGTCCAAGGAAGGACCAGTGCTACACATTATTATCAGACACATCCACCAGAGGTGCTGGATGGCTAGCACCCGCAACTCAAAACCGTCCCAAGCGCTGAGACACCCTCAGCGCTTTTCCTGCTCGGTTGCTGGACCATCTCCGCCAAAAACACTCTTGCCTCGGCATAGACCTCTGCCATCCAAGCTGGATATGATGCCGAAGTGTAGCAGTGCGCTTTAATTTCTAGACCCCCCCCCCCCCCACATAGCAAGCGGACAGGAGTGGGTAAGGGGCTAGCGAATAGGAGCGTGGGGCAGTGCTACTACCCGGAAGACTCTACAGGGGTAGTGTCGTGAAGCCGCCTCGTATGCCGTGCGGGCTTGTGTACCGTATCAGCCAGATCT